>CM068866.1:40759377-40799377 GCA_035149815.1 Branchiostoma lanceolatum
TATACTGTACGTACTTCATACTTATGACCAGCCATTGGATTGGACTTGATGTTCTTTATGCTAGTACTTTTAAAGGAAGTTTGGAAATGGAAAGAAAGTAGCTGCTCGCCAAAACGACCGGTGAAAAGATGTTGTGACTGCATCAAACCACTTAATAGCGATGAAATTTCAAGATAAAAGAATCTTCCTGTGCCAGAAAGAATTGAGATGACCCTGGGGCAAATGATGAAGCCTCAATGGGAAAGGCTTGAAAACAATTTTGGAGTTAAGACCCATTTACACGGGTGCGTATATTGGAGTCCGAATGAGTTCTGTACTTCTATTTGTTTGAAATTGGTTAAGGTGATGAGGTTTGCGGCTGACTATACTAAGTTAAGGGAGAGAGTGATGAGTGAGTGAGTGAGTGAGTGAGTGAGTGAGTGAGTGAGTGAGTGAGTGAGTGAGTGAGGTTTGCGGTGAAAGAAGTTTTTTTCGGTTCGATAACCAGACTGCATAACGCTGGGTCAAAGTAAAACACAACTAATTCCCCGTAACTTTATCTAAACCAAAAAATGTTAATACACAACTCATACGGCCATACCGTGTCTATCCCGGCAGCCAGGAGATCCACCGCCATCAGCATGGCTTCCTCGAACGTGACGTCATTCCTGGACAGGAGGCTCTGGAGGAAGTCCGTGTTCGACTCGGCGGGTCTCCCGTCCTCAGTTGCACTTTTAGCCAGCTTTTCCTTCAGCAACCTCGCAGCAACACTGGGATTTGATGCCAATCCAAATATGAGCCAGAGCTGCCCACAGAGGAGCCAGAAGCCATTGGGCTTATTCAGCTGAACTTTTAGACCGGCCTACTAAATGCGGCTACATCAGCATTCAACATTTGCAACAACCACCCACACCCCTCCACCCCCGTGCTTGCGCCCTCAACCTAATGAGGTTTAGCACAAAATACCACAAGTTAGCACAAGGATAGTCTCTATAGCTACCAGACTAACTATGCCGGCAATAGAGAGAATATTTGCCAGGGTTTCACTTGCAGGCTCCTATGATTGCATATTTCACCCTCACTTCGTACCCAACTAGTACTCCCTTAGCCATAAGTTAGCATACTATTCACTCTATTTGGACAATTTCTACTATTTTCTAGCATTCCGCGCGACCTGGTAGAAGCTAGCACAAGGAGACCACATGAAAAAGAACTAACTTTAAGCCTGATGCTGAGATACTTACGTGTGCCATTGGTCGACTGCCTTCTCAAACTTCCTCCACGTCGGGGTACTGATGTACTTGTAAAGACCGACTCCTGACTGCTCCAGCTTGACGGAGCCATCGAAGAAGCCATTGGCCCCGTCGATAATCAGCTGTGCGTCAGAACCCGGTTCAAGGTCTTCCAAGGTCAGGCAGCCGAGCCGCTTGTCCAGCACAACCACGCTGATCGCTGAGAAAGAAAAAAGTAAAGTCATTCATCGTAGAGTTGACAAAGTTGTGAACCTGAAATAAATCACTTTTGTGTCATGGGCCGCGATAATGTTCGATACGGCTGTTCCGGACCGGTCCGTATTTTCCGGTTTTGCCCGGGCCACGATTCGCATTGCACGGGCTTCCATCAAATAATTCGAACGCGCTTCGAGTGCGCTGGGTGCGCCACTGTCAAACACAGTATTCAGACGTTTGGATTGCTGTTGTTACAAGTTTTTGGTCGAGGAAATGTTAACTTCTAGCGGATTTCACTCCGACCCGCGGTGGGGCTGGAACCTGGGTCGATGCAGAATACATCTTGTCGTATTCTATATAAAATATATATACACATTGCACGGTGTGTGTAAAATATGGTTAACTGGGAAAATCAATATTCTCTTCCTTATGAAACGTTTCCTAGGTAGGTTCCCATACTCACACTCGAGCGCCCATCTGTACACGTAGTTGGTGAAGTTGTGAATTTGACCTCCGTTCTCTTCCTTCTCTGTCAGAGCCCTGATGACGTCAATCAAGTCCCTGGTGACGTCATCCTGCAGAGAGGCGTAAGCACCGACCGTCTTGGGTCGCATCAGGTCCTTCTGAACCGAACTGCGCACGCGCTGCCATTCCTCTCCGTTTCTGAGGAATAAAGACAAAATCTGATCTTCCTGTCTGCAAAGTCTAGATTTAATGTCCGTTAACCTTTATCCATCACATTCAAGCATATGAAGCACTGATATTACTAATATGCAGCACACGGTTACAGTTACATTCCTGTAAGCTTAGCACAAGAAATTTCGAAACTTGATTTGTGCATGTGCATGTGCATGTGCGTGTGCGTGTGTGCGTGTGCGTGTGTGTGTGTGTGTGTGTGTGTGTTTGTTTGTGTGTGTTTGTGTGCTTGTGTTTGAATCTGCATGGTAACGTAACATATTCAAAGGAAGATCGTAAAAATGTCGACAGGAGAAACAACTCAATCTTCAATCTTTTATTTTTTTAAAGATGTTAATGGAAAGTAAGCAACTTTATGCAAAAAATTGTGCATGTGTGTGTGTGTGTACGTGTGTGTGTGTGTGAGTCTGTGTACGTGTGTGTGTGTGTGCATGTGTGTGTGTGCATGCGTGTGTGTGTGTGTGTGTGTGCATGTGTGTGTGTGCATGCGTGTGTGTGTGCATTTGTGTGTGTGTGTGTGCGTGTTTGTGTGTGCATGTGGGTGTGTTTGCGCGCGCGCGTGTGTGTGTGTGTTTGTCACGGTGTGTGTGTGTGTGTGTGTGTGTGTGTGTGTGTGTGTGTGTTTGTGCGTGTTTGTTTGTGTTTGTTCGTGTTTGTGTGTCAGTGTTTATGTGTTTATTGTCTATACCTACAAGTTCGCTACTCCAGCTGGCAGCTTCTTTAGTTCCCGGTAAATTTTCATGCTCATCAGCGGAAGGCGCCCCGGATATCTCCCCTCGTTGCGGAACACCTTCTCGATCTCCTTGGGATCGCTGATGACCACCAGGTCCATCGGACCGAGTTTCTCCCGGTAGATGCTCCCGTAGGTCCTCGTTCTCTCCCTGAATGAGTCCCGGAGGTTTGTCTTTACCGGGAATCGACCTGAAAATAAATAATATAATTGGTAGATGTGAAGCACAGAGGACTAGGTCCTCTAACAATAGAACGAGAAATTCTGAGTAGAGTAGAGTAGAGTAGAGTAGAGTAGAGTAGAGTAGAGCAGAGCAGCGTGGAGTGGAGTGGAGTGGAGTGGAGTGGAGTGGAGCGGAGCGGAGCGGAGCAGAGCAGAGCAGAGCAGAGCAGAGTAGAGTAGCGTAGAGTAGCGTAGAGTAGAGTAGAGTAGAGTAGAGTAGAGCAGAGCAGAGTAGCGTAGCGTCGAGTAGAGCAGCGTAGAGTAGAGTAGAGTAGAGTAGAGTAGAGTAGAGCAGAGTAGCGTAGAGTAGAGTAGAGTAGAGTAGAGTAGAGTAGAGTAGAGTAGAGCAGAGCAGAGTAGAGTAGAGTAGCGTAGAGAAGAGTAGAGTAGAGTAGAGTAGAGTAGAGTAGAGTAGAGTAGAGTAGAGTAGAATAGAGTAGAGTAGAGTAGAGTAGAGTAGAGCAGAGCAGAGCAGAGCAGAGCAGAGCAGAGCAGATAAACTAGAGCAGAGCAGAGTAGCGTAGCGTAGTTTAGAGTTCGATCCTAGGGTCGACTCCAGCTCGGACATGCTGTAAGGAATTACATTCGTCATTTCGGATGGTGACATAGAGCCGGCAGCCCCGTGTATGAGGGAGCTTGGGGTTCAAGCGTCAAACCTCTGTTCGTAAAAGAACCCAACACACTTATCTTATCGAGAAGAGTAGGGGTGACTCGGTGTGCTTGGCCAAAAACGCGAGCCGTGGCGAAGCCGTGGCGAAGCCGCATATCACTTCCACTAGCTACTTGAAAAAGGCATCATGCTTCACCTCAATTTGAGAATGACTGCTGTGCCCTTTACTAGGAGTTCTCTTGCTCCAGTGATTATGAATATGATTTGTTATTATGTTTAGCCATACCTAGTATGGCTAAGCATATTGTTTTTACTCAGGTTTATTCTCCTCCTCCTCCTCCTCCTGTCAAATCTTCAAATGGATTCATCTCTTTTTTTCTTATACCAAATGACCTGAAATTTGGTACATAGGTAATGTAGGCAAAAACCAATGTGTTTTTTTTTTCCTTTTTTTGATATTGACCTTGAAAGTGATTTTATTGAGGTTTTTATGACCAATGATGTATATCTCGGCCTCCTGCGCCCTGGTATTTCAACCGAATGACCTGAAATTTGCTGTATATGTGCATTGAACAAATATTTCAAGGACTACATTCCCATTTTTGGCATACATATCTTCAAAACGATTTATTTTGAGCTTTCTTGACAATATTTTCCACTTCTGTCACTTTCAATACTACATATAACCTAAAGGTCAGTGACCCCAAGTGCCTTGCACCTGGCCTTGCATGCCTGTGATCCATGCGACCACCTGATTGGTCAATTGAGTTAATCTAATTATCTTGCATTCCTGGCGCTAGTATTCATGCCAAATATGGTATAGGAATTCCTAGGACATGTGATTACATGGCTTTGTTCACTCTTTTTTAAACAAAGAAACACATCTCCAGTTCCTATGTATTAAACTAAAATAATATGAAATTTGGCATGTGTCTGCCTTGGTTATGTACACGGGTCCTCATTCAAATGTTTGGCATACAGCCTTTCAAAACGATTTTTTAAAGAAATAATTTTTTCGTTTCGTTATTTTCAACCCAAAGTGTATACTATTGAATCATGCATTCAAACAAAGGGGTGTCAAATTTTTATATTTCACCCATACTATCGCTGAAATATGTTGTTTTGAGTCATTTCCTTTTTCTCCTGTCAAATCTTCATATATATCATTATGTATACTATGGAAAACTTAATTTTTCCCGGGGGTTGATCTTTTTTAATTCAATTTTGAACTGCCATGGGTTGATTATGCGCAAGAGTGTAATTTTCAGCGGATATTTTTCGACTGGTCTAGTTAACGTGGAGATGGCACGGAATATCCCATTCTTGCAAGGTGAGGATTCTTTAATTATTTCTTTCAATTTTGAGCTGGAATGATTATGAAAAAGTCCATTTGTTAGCAGAAGTGTATTTGTTAATTAATAAGTGGATATGGTTTTGGACTGGTCCATATTGTGTTGAGGTGCTACTGGAAGACTCCATTCCTGTATGGAGAGAGTGATAATTGTTTTTAAACTCAATTTTGGACTGGGGTGATCCATCTTTTTAGTGGAAGTATTTTAGAATGGTCCATTGTTATTTTGGGATAGTCCATTTTTTTGCATGGCGAGGAGTATGGCTAAACATGCTGTATTTGCTCGCAAATGTTGCCTTTCTAGTTTGTACTATTGCTACACTACCGCAAAACAATGAAATATAGAATAACAGAAAAGTAGGTAAAATTTCCTTGGCCTTCTAAACAGAGAAAGGAGAGCACCATTCGAAACATGACATGTATACAAAACGCAGCAAAATAGATCAAAAGGCAGTCAATGAGTAAAGGCTCAAAACATCTGCTTGGAGATCAGAGCTCCACCAGAACCCTGATCGGGTTACTGTGACGTCATGACTCACGTCATGGGTCATGACTACACAATCGTATAGGGCGTATTCAGCCAGAATAGGGCGGCATATCCTGAACGTTCGTCTACTAACTTGAAAAGAAGCCTTGAAACAACAAGTCAACGAATCAAACAACACATGACATACGTGGCAACCAAAAGTACCTGAGAACCATACACTCGTCAGCCAATTGCAAATCGATACCTCTTTACCGTGTCTACCTGCCTGATCATGACCTGGTAAGTTTAACTAAAAGAAACTCAGGCAACACGTACAACCTGGGCATTATTTACGTAGTAATTGCAGATCGGGCGATAAAAAAGAAACGACCGAGTTACCTTAAAATAGACGTGGTGCCTCAAAGAGCCTGAGGTTTAACCTTTCACCTTTTGAATATATGGGCACCACAAGGTAAAACTAGCTATGGCTTTGGCCCTACCGTGTTACGTACCAAACGGAGTGTACTCCAACGCCGTCCCGATGAGGGGAAGACCCTTCGGCCCGGGGATCTCATCGAACGGCCGAGCGGCTGCTTCGTGTGCAGCGCTCTCTTCCGCCCTGGTGCTCTGCGGACGGTAGGTCGTTTTCAGAGCCGCCAAACTTCGTGCGCCACAAACGCGGAACAAACTCCCTCGTTGTCTGACTACTCTCTGTAGCAAGGACATCTTCACAATCTTCGACCCAACAGGTGTCTGAATGATCAGTAAGGCTGGCCCTGACAGTTAAGGGGTTCTTCTTGTATGTCTTAAAAAGGTGAAGAGTTGTCAAGGCCTCTGGGTATGAGAGGTGCGTGCCTGCAGAAAGATTGAGAGGCCGTCGAGCGCACGGACTACTTCGTAGTATCAATGTTTCGTCCTGACTAGCAAGGTCATCGTCCGTTAGGACAAAGTCCAAGTGCGGACTGAACCATTATTGAGGCGGCAATGGGGGTGACAATCCCTACGTGTTTATGATTCATTTGTCACCATTCAATACCAGTAAGCCCATATTACACATGGCCATTGTCTCCAGACCTTTCCCGGCCTAAAACTAGACAGACCGCTCCCAACTTACCTAGCCTGGAATCCAAACCTATTAGCTCCCGAGTCTCCTCTTATAAGTTATAGCTCCCGAGTCTCCTCTTATAGCTCCTGAGTCTCCTCTCCACTATTTGCGGAGAGGAGACTCGGGAGCTATAATCGGTTTGGATTCCAGGCTACAACTTACCAGCGAACTTGGTTGATAGCGATCAAGGACACGGTCGAGGGAGGTCCTGAACGTGTAACTCGGGATGTTGTTCAGGGAGGTCAATGTTATACCGCTGTTTGTTAACGTTTGTATGTCACTGATTGAATGATCACGTAGAGTAACAAAGCAAATAGTTATTGATAATAAGTAAATTGAACCTTTTGCTAGTTGCTTGCCTCTTTGTATGATTTTGATATTTGTTCGTTTATTTCAGTTTACCGGATATTTGATATAAACAAACTATAGCGGGATGTCCTTAGCAGGGCGATGATGACGTGATCGTATGCCAAAAACAAACAAACAAACAAACAAATAAAAACGAACGGACAAACAATGATGACACACAACTGTATCAGGCTATCCTCGTTTTTATCATTGTTGAAATTTTATTCCAACCATACATGTTATATCCAATTATGAAATTAAACATACACTTGTATGAAGTCAGCTTTTGTGAAAATATATGCGAATATATCTATGGAACGCAATTAGCAATAACATACTGGGAAAATCTAGGAAATAAGTGTCGATCAATGGGTTTGACCAGAACTAAGGGAAGACAAATTTGCTTTTGACTGAGCGTGACAAATTATAGATTCTTATACGCTTATCTCACCTTATACATGTTTAGCATTTAATAAACAGGGATTTCTCTCAAATTATTCAAAATTCAAAAACATCTTGACATGTGACAACCCCTGCATTGCATATATAGAAATAGAAAATAGTGATGATGATTCACTGTATTCTGCAGCCCAGGTAGAATATAGAAAATATATGAAAATTTTTAACAGAAAATATATGAGATCTAGACAAATGCCTAGAAGTTTGAGATTCCATCAATATTGTAAAAGTACATTGTCATTATGTATTATGTCAAGTATTTCCCTGTATATTCTCACTGCAATTTCAATGTTATGTTATCGATATGTTATGTAGTTTTATGGCACATTGTTGATACGTGGTATTTTAACACTGAATACTATTGTAATTAGCCAAGTTTGCTCAGTAAAAATTAATTTAAGCTCTTTCAGAGAAGACGAAGCTGTCCCTGTCCGGGGATTGTATCATCCTGTTCACCTGTTTCATGTCTTCTCCCGACCATCCAACGTGGAAGTTCTGAACAATCTACATTGAAAAATATCATCATTATCATCATCAAGTCAAAGTACGTACCGGGTGGTTGGGATGAAGGAAAAGAACAGGTGACAAGTTTTGTGACAGTACACAACAAAAAATGGTAGGGTGAGACAGAACAGGGACAAGAACTAACGACAGGACAAGTACAAATTTTACACATGCATCTTTGAATCAGATGTTCCGGTTTGTGTCAAGTACAGAGATAACGTTAGATATCAAGATTCAAAAATGAAAAAAAGTAGTCTGTAATATGTTATGCCAAAGAGGTTGAATGATATTTTCAATCTCTGGGTTGTTTTTAACCACTAAAATACAACGGAACCTACCCTGACCAATCCAAGGTGCAGTTCTTGTTCTGCAAAACGCCGGCCTAGAGAAGGAATACAGAATGACAAGATTAACACGATATCTAGTTGATCATGAATGTTATCACTGAAAACTTCCCAAGTGCACATAACAAGATTCCGGGAGAGTCAGAGAAAAAATCAGGAAAACATTCCAGGATAGTCCAGAATAAATTTTAGATCAAGGCAAAATTCCAGGAAGACTTCCAGCAAAGTCCACGAAAGTCCGTACCGATGCACATCCTCGGTCCGTAGCCGAACGGCAGCAGGGTGAACGGTTGGACGCCGCTCGACTCGTCATCACGGAGCCATCTTTCCGGTTTGAAGACTTCCGGTTCCGGATAGTATTCCGGAAGTGAGCTGATGACGTCATGAGCCATAAAGATCATTGTCTGAAGTAAGGTATACACAAGCACATTAGTCTAAAGTACATCGTCAATTGACAATACTTTTTGTTCAAAATGCCTATACATTTGCTGTTTTGTTGTTGAATTTGCATTGCCTGCAAGGATTTACAATGAGGAAAATGTATTTGATTCCTGCCACTTTTGACCAAAGGATGCCGTCTATAAGGCCACGTGGCCTAAGCCATTGGTCATTCGAACTGAGGAACGCCATCGTTGATGAAGGCAACCGAAATCATTTATTGTATGAACATTTTTACCTACTAGTATTGTGTCTAAATACAGTTCAGCTGAAGACAACATAAACTACTAAAACAGATAATATTTCATGTTACTACAGCCTTTTCTATAGAGAACGAAGTCAGAGTCTACTTGTTTCAAAGTGACAGCCGTATACAACTTTGGATGATTGATAATAGATGTAGTATATTGCATTATCTGACTGACCTACCTTCGCAGGGACGACATACCCCGACAACACGATGTCTCGGTCCAGCGTTCTCGCGTTGATAAAAGCAGTTGGATAAAGCCTGAAAAATTTCGGTAAGACGAAAAGATAAAGTTAAACATGTATCTTCTCACGGTTGCAGATAAATGTATCGACATATTCGAATACTTAGCCATGCGTTCCTAGTCAAATTCGTAGCATGGAATTCGTGCATATGCTTAGGCACCCTGTATAAGGCCATTTGAAGATAACGGGTTACATATGTCAATAGGCCTGGGACAGCATCTCCATAGAACATCATTATGAGAGACTCACTTCCCAAATCCTGAGAAGCAAGGTTTCTATATAGTATATATATCCTTTCATGTACCTGAAAGTTTCCTTCACCACGGCACGAAGGTAGTGCATCTTGTTCAGCATCTTATCGTCTACAGGCTGCCCGGCTGGAACCACCTCCATGATCTCTTGGTAAAGTTTCTCCTGAGCTTCGGGATTTTTCGCCAGGCAGAAAAGGTTGAACATCAAGGTATTCCCCGTCTGAACAAAAATGAAAATCAAGCTGGCAACTAAGAAACGATATGTACGATGAAATGTATACTGTACCTACTTCATACTTATGATCATCCATTGATTTGGACATGATGTGAAGACTTCTACTGTCCTTCATGCTAGTTAGACTCTACCAGTCTCCACGGGTCGCTGGGAAAATAGTAGAAATTGGCCAAATAGAGTCAAATGTTTGAAGGGAGTCGGCTACAGAGATAAGGTCAAATTAGCAATCCTGGGTTGCCAATTTGACCTTATCTCCGTAGCCGACTCCCTTCAAACATTTGACTCTATTTGGCCAATTTCTACAATTTTCCAGCGACCCGTGGAGACTGGTAGAGTCTACATGCTAGTACTATCAAAGGAAGTTTGGAAATGGAAAGAAAGTGGCTGTTCGCCCAAAAAAGACCGGTGACTTGAGATGTTGTGACTACATCAACGCACTTAATAGTAATGGAATTTCGAGATAAAAAAGTCTTCCTGTGCTAGGACGAATTCAGATGATCCCGAGAAAAATGATGAAGCCTCAATGGGAAGGATTTGAAAACTAGTTTGGACCGTTCACACGTGTGCGTATAATCCGAATGAGTTCTGTACCTATATTTGTTTGAAATTGGTTAAGGTGAGGTGTGCGGTCGAAGAAGTTCTTTTTTTTCGGTTCGATAACCAGACTGCATAACGCTGGGTCAAAGTAGAAAACAACTTATTCGCCGCATACTTTTACCTAAATCACAACATGTTACTAGAGTTAAGTTTTTGTGCTACATCATACTTCAGTTTTGCTATATATGTTTAGCGATTATGGTGTCTTTTTATCTATGTGAATTGGTATTGAATTCTTATTTTTATTTTAGTTGAATGTGTGATACTTGTGTGCCGATTGGTTGAAAATAGAGCTAGCGACACCTAAAAACACCCCTCCCAATAAGATAGTATGGCGACCCTGTGACGTCACAATTCAAGATGGCGGCCACCAAACATGCCAACGGATCCAACAAAGGTTTTGCTATGCAAACCTAAGAATGCACAACTCATACGGCCATACCGTGTCGATCCCGGCAGCCAGGAGGTCCACCGCCATCAGCATGGCTTCCTCGAACGTGACGTCATTCCTGGACAGGAGGCTCTGGAGGAAGTCCGTGTTCGACTCGGTCAGTTTCCCATCTTCGGTCTTGCCTTTAGTCAGCTTCTCCTTCAGCAACTTGGCAGCGACACTGGGATTTGATGCCAATGCAAACATGAGTCAAAACTAGAGTTAAGTATTTGTGCTACATATACTTCGGGTTTGCTATGTTAGTTTAGCGATGACGGGATCTTTTTATAAATATGAATTGGTATTGAATTTTTCTTTTTTCTTGGAGTTGAATGTGTGATTGTTGTGCGCCGATTTGTTAAAAATAGAGAGAACGCTAGCGACCCCAAAAACACCCCTCCCAATAAAATGATATGGCGCCCCGGTGACGTCACAAATCAAGATGGCGGCCACCACACATGCCAATGGAGCCAACAAAGGTTTTGCTACGCAAACCTGTAACTGTCCATGAAGACCACCCATGGGGAGCAATGGAACTATCCACAGAGGAGCCAGAAGCCATTGGGCTTGTTCAGCTGAACTTTTAGACCGGCCAACTAAATGCGGCTACATCAACCTTCAATATTTGCAACAATCCCCCCCCCCCCTCCCCGTGCTCGCGCCCTCAACCTAATGAGGTTTAGCACAAAATACCACAAGGTAGCACAAGGATAGTCTCTATAGCTACCAGACTAACTACGTCGGCAATAGAGAGAATATTTGCCAGGGTTTCACTTGCAGGCTCCTAGGATTGCACATTTTACCCTCACGTCGTGCCCAACTAGTACTCCCTTAGCCATAAGTTAGCATACTATTCACTCTATTTGGACAATTTCTACTATTTTCTAGCATTCCGCGCGACCTGGTAGAAGCTAGCACAAGGAGACCACATGAAAAAGAACTAACTTTAAGCCTGCAGCTGAGACACTTACGTGTGCCATTGGTCGACTGCCTTCTCGAACTTCCTCCACGTTGGGGTACTGATGTACTTGTAAAGACCGACTGCTGACATCTCCAGCTTGCCGAATGCATCGAAGAAGTCGTTGACCCCGTCGATCATCATCTGTGCGTCAGAACCCGGTTCAAGGTCTTCCAAGGACAGGCAGCCGAGCCGCTTGTCCAGCACAACCACGCTGATCGCTGAGAAAGAAAAAAGTAAAGTCATTCATCGTAGAGTTGACAAAGTTGTGAACCTGAAATAAATCAATTTTGTGTCATGGGCCGCGATAATGTTCGATACGGCTGTTCCGGACCGGTCCGTATTTTCCGGTATTGCCCGGGCCTCGAAGTCGTATTGCACGAGCTTCCATCAAATAATTCGAACGCGCTTCGAGTGCGCTGGGTGCGCCACTGTCAAACACAGAATTCAGACGTTTGGATTGCTGTTGTTACAAGTTTTTGGTCGAGGAAGTGTTAACTTCTAGCGGATTTCGCTCCGACCCGCGGTGGGGCTGGAACCTCGGGCGATGCAGATTACATCTTGTTGTATTCTATATATAATATATATACACATTGCACGGTGTGTGTAAAATATGGTTAACTGGGAGAATCAATATTCTCTTCCTTATGAAACGTTTCCTAGGTAGGTTCTCATACTCACACTCGAGCGCCCATCTGTACACGTAGTTGGTGAAGTTGTTAATTTGACCTCCGTTCTCTTCCTTCTCTGTCAGAGCCCTGATGACGTCAATCAAGTCCCTGGTGACGTCATCCTGCAGAGAGGCGTAAGCACCGACCGTCTTGGGTCGCATCAGGTCCTTCTGAACCGAACTGCGCACGCGCTGCCATTCCTCTCCGTTTCTGAGGAATAAAGACAAAATCTGATCTTCCTGTCTGCAAAGTCTAGATTTAATGTCCGTTAACCTTTATCCATCACATTCAAGTATATGAAGCACTGATATTACTAATATGCAGCACACGGTTACAGTTACATTCCTGTAAGCTTAGCACAAGAAATTTCGAAACTTGATTTGTGCATGTGCATGTGCATGTGCGTGTGCGTGTGTGCGTGTGTGTGTGTGTGTGTGTGTGTGTGTGTGTTTGTTTGTGTGTGTTTGTGTGCTTGTGTTTGAATCTGCATGGTAACGTAACATATTCAAAGGAAGATCGTAAAAATGTCGACAGGAGAAACAACTCAATCTTCAATCTTTTATTTTTTTAAAGATGTTAATGGAAAGTAAGCAACTTTATGCAAAAAATTGTGCATGTGTGTGTGTGTGTGTACGTGTGTGTGTGTGTGAGTCTGTGTACGTGTGTGTGTGTGTGCATGTGTGTGTGTGCATGCGTGTGTGTGTGTGTGTGTGTGTGTGCATGTGTGTGTGTGCATGCGTGTGTGTGTGCATTTGTGTGTGTGTGTGCGTGTTTGTGTGTGCATGTGGGTGTGTTTGCGCGCGCGCGCGCGTGTGTGTGTGTGTGTGTTTGTAACGGTGTGTATGTGTGTGTGTGTGTGCGTGTGTGTGTGTGTGTGTGTGTGTGTGTGCGTGTTTGTTTGTGTTTGTTCGTGTTTGTGTGTCAGTGTTTATGTGTTTATTGTCTATACCTACAAGTTCGCTACTCCAGCTGGCAGCTTCTTTAGTTCCCGGTAAATTTTCATGCTCATCAGCGGAAGGCGCCCCGGATATCTCCCCTCGTTGCGGAACACCTTCTCGATCTCCTTGGGATCGCTGATGACCACCAGGTCCATCGGACCGAGTTTCTCCCGGTAGATGCTCCCGTAGGTCCTCGTTCTCTCCCTGAATGAGTCCCGGAGGTTTGTCTTTACCGGGAATCGACCTGAAAATAAATAATATAATTGGTAGATGTGAAGCACAGAGGACTAGGTCCTCTAACAATAGAACGAGAAATTCTGAGTAGAGTAGAGTAGAGTAGAGTAGAGTAGAGTAGAGTAGAGTAGAGTAGAGCAGAGCAGCGTAGAGTGGAGTGGAGTGGAGTGGAGCGGAGCGGAGCAGAGCAGAGCAGAGCAGAGCAGAGCAGAGTAGAGTAGCGTAGAGTAGCGTAGAGTAGCGTAGAGTAGAGTAGAGTAGAGTAGAGCAGAGCAGAGCAGAGTAGCGTAGCGTCGAGTAGAGCAGCGTAGAGTAGAGTAGAGTAGAGTAGAGTAGAGCAGAGTAGCGTAGGGTAGAGTAGAGTAGAGTAGGGTAGAGTAGAGTAGAGTAGAGTAGAGTAGAGTAGAGTAGAGTAGAGTAGAGCAGAGCAGAGTAGCGTAGAGTAGCGTAGAGAAGAGTAGAGTAGAGTAGAGTAGAGTAGAGTAGAGTAGAGTAGAGTAGAGCAGAGCAGAGCAGAGCAGAGCAGAGCAGAGCAGAGCAGAGTAGCGTAGCGTAGTTTAGAGTTCGATCCTAGGGTCGACTCCAGCTCGGACATGCTGTAAGGGATTACATTCGTCATTTCGGATGGTGACATAGAGCCGGCAGCCCCGTGTATGAGGGAGCTTGGGGTTCAAGCGTCAAACCTCTGCTCGTAAAAGAACCCAACACACTTATCTTATCGAGAAGAGTAGGGGTGACTCGGTGTGCTTGGCCAAAAACGCGAGCCGTGGCGAAGCCGTGGCGAAGCCGCATATCACTTCCACTAGCTACTTGAAAAAGGCATCATGCTTCACCTCAATTTGAGAATGACTGCTGTGCCCTTTACTAGGAGTTCTCTTGCTCCAGTGATTATGAATATGATTTGTTATTATGTTTAGCCATACCTAGTATGGTTAAACATATTGTTTTTACTCAGGTTTCTTCTCCTCCTCCTCCTCCTGTCAAATCTTCAAATGGATTCATCTCTGTCTTTTTTATACCAAATGACCTGAAATTTGGTACATAGGTAATGTAGGCAAAAACCAATGTGTTTTTTTCCTTTTTTTGATATTGACCTTGAAAGTGATTTTATTGAGGTTTTTATGACCAATGATGTATATCTCGGCCTCCTGCGCCCTGGTATTTCAACCGAATGACCTGAAATTTGCTGTATATGTGCATTGAACAAATATTTCAAGGACTACATTCCCATTTTTGGCATACATATCTTCAAAACGATTTATTTTGGGCTTTCTTGACAATATTTTCCACTTCTGTCACTTTCAATACTACATATGACCTAAAGGTCAGTGACCCCAAGTGCCTTGCACCTGGCCTTGCATGCCTGTGAGCTATGCGACCACCTGATTGGTCAATTGAGTTAATCTAATTATCTTATCGCATTTCTGGCGCTAGTATTCATGCCAAATATGGTATAGGAATTCCTAGGACATGTGATTACATGGCTTTGTTCACTCTTTTTTAAACAAAGATACACATCTCCAGTTCCTATGTATTAAACTAAAATAATGTGAAATTTGGCATGTGTCTGCCTTGGTTATGTACACGGGCCCTCATTCAAATGTTTGGCATACAGCCTTTCAAAACGATTTTTTAAAGAAATAATTTTTTCGTTTCGTTATTTTCAACCCAAAGTGTATACTATTGAATCATGCATTCAAACAAAGGGGCGTCACATTTTTATATTTCACCCATACTATCGCTGAAATATGTTGTTTTGGGTCATTTCCTTTTTCTCCTGTCAAATCTTCATATATATCATTATGTATACTAGGGAAAACTTAATTTTTCCCGGGGGTTGATCTTTTTTAATTCAATTTTGAACTGCCATGGGTTGATTATGCGCAAGAGTGTAATTTTCAGCGGATATTTTTCGACTGGTCTAGTTTACGTGGAGATGGCACGGAATATCCCATTCTTGCAAGGTGAGGATTCTTTCATTATTTCTTTCAATTTTGAGCTGGAATGATTATGAAAAAGTCCATTTGTTAGCAGAAGTGTATTTGTTAATTAATAAGTGGATATGGTTTTGGACTGGTCCATATTGTGTTGAGGTGCTACTGGAAGACTCCATTCCTGTATGGAGAGACTGATAATTGTTTTTAAACTCAATTTTGGACTGGGGTGATCCATTTTTTTAGTGGAAGTATTTTAGAATGGTCCATTGTTATTTTGGGATAGTCCATTTTTTGCATGGCGAGGAGTATGGCTAAACATGCTGTATTTGCTCGCAAATGTTGCCTTTCTAGTTTGTACTATTGCTACACTACCGCAAAACAATGAAATATAGAATAACAGAAAAGTAGGTAAAATTTCCTTGGCCTTCTAAACAGAGAAAGGAGAGCACCATTCGAAACATGACATGTATACAAAACGCAGCAAAATAGATCAAAAGGCAGTCAATGAGTAAAGGCTCAAAACATCTGCTTGGAGATCAGAGCTCCACCAGAACCCTGATCGGGTTACTGTGACGTCATGCATCACGTCATGGGTCATGACTACACAATCGTATAGGGCGTATTCAGCCAGAATAGGGCGGCATATCCTGACCGTTCGTCTACTAACTTGAAAAGAAGCCTTGCAACAACAAGTCAACGAATCAAACAACACATGACATACGTGGCAACCAAATGTACCTGAGAACCATACAGCCAATTACAAATCGATACCTCTTACCGTGTCTACGTATACCTGCCTGATCATGACCTGGTAAGTTTAACTAAAAGAAACTCAGGCAACACGTACAACCTGGGCATTATTTACGTAGTAATTGCAGATCGGGCGATAAAAAAGAAACGACCGAGTTACCTTAAAATAGACGTGGTGCCTCAAAGAGCCTGAGGTTTAACCTTTCACCTTTTGAATCTATATACTGGGCACCACAAGGTAAAACTAGCTATGGCTTTGGCCCTACCGTGTTACGTACCAAAAGGAGTGTACTCCAACGCCGTACCGATGAGGGGGAGACCCTTCGGCCCGGGGATCTCATCGAACGGCCGAGCGGCTGCTTCGTGTGCAGCGCTCTCTTCCGCCCTGGTGGTCTGTGGACGGTAGGTCGTTTTCAGAGCCGCCAAATTTCGTGCGCCACAAACACGGAACAAACTCCCTCGCTGTCTGACTACTCTCTGTAGCAAGGACATCTTCACAATCTTCGATCCAAGAGGTGTCTAAATGATCAGTAAGGCTGGCCCTGACAGTTAAGGGGTTCTTCTTGTTTGTCTTAAAAAGGTGAAGAGTTGTCAAGGCCTCTGGGTATGAGAGGTGCGTGCCTGCAGAAAGATTGAGAGGCCGTCGAGCGCACGGACTACCACGTAGTATCAATGTTTCGTCATGACAAGCAAGGTTATCGTCCGTTAGGACAAAGTCCAAGTGCGGACTGAACCAATATTGACGCGGCAATGGGGGTGACAATCCCTACGTGTTTATGATTCATTTGTCACCATTCAATGCCAGTAAGCCCATGTTACACATGGCCATTGGCTCTAGACTTTCCCTGACCTAAAACTGCTCCCAACTTACGGTCAGACTGCTCCCAACTTACCAGCGACCTTGGTTGGCTAGTGGTCGAGGGCTGATCTTCTGCTAATCACCAAGCAGATCTACACGCGTACGGTGACCAAAAATGGTATATGCTAGCCAGATAAGCTCCAGTCAGCCAGATAAGCTCCAGTCCGCACCGTAGGTGCTTCTCTGGCTGACTGGAGCTTCTCTGGCTAGCATACTGACCATTTTTGGTCACCGTGTAGATCTGCTTGGAGATTAGTCGAGGGCATGGTCGAGGGAGGTCCTGAATGTGTATTGGGGATTTGTGTTGTTCAGGGAGGTCAATGTCATACCGCTGTTTCTTTGCATGTCACTGATCGAATAATCACGTAGCGTAACAAAACAAATAGTTATTGATAATAAGTGAATTGAACCTTTTGCTAGTTGCTTGTCTCTTTGTATGATTTTGATATTTGTTCGTTTATTTCAGTTTACCGGATATTTGATATAAACAAACTATAGCTGGATGTCCTTAGCAGGGCGATGATGACGTGATCGTATGCCAAAAACAAACAAACAAACAAACGAATAAAAACGAACGAACAAACAATGATGACACACAACTGTATCAGGCTATCCTCGTTTTTATCATTGTTGAAATTTTATTCCCACCATACATGTTATATCCAATTATGAAATTAAACATACACTTGTATGAAGTCAGCTTGTGTGAAAATATATGCGAATACTAGTATATCTATGGAACGCAATTAGCAATAACATACTGGGAAAATCTAGGAAATAAGTGTCGATCAATGGGTTTGACTAGAACTAAGGGAAGACAAATTTGCTTTTGACTGAGCGTGACAAATTATAGATTCTTATACGCTTATCTCACCTTATACATGTTTAGCATTTAATTAACAGGGATTTCTCTCAAATTATTCAAAATTCAAAAACATCTTGACATGTGACAACCCCTGCATTGCATATATAGAAATAGAAAATAGTGACGATGATTCACTGTATTCTGCAGCCCAGGTAGAATATAGAAAATATATGAAAATTTTTAACAGAAAATATATGAGATCTAGACAAATGCCTAGAAGTTTGAGATTCCATCAATATTGTAAAAGTACATTGTCATTATGTATTATGTCAAGTAGTTAAGCATTTCCCTGTATATTCTCACTGCAATTTCAATGTTATGTTATCGATATGTTATGTAGTTTTATGGCACATTGTTGATACGCGGTATTTTAACACTGAATACTATTGTAATTAGCCAAGTTTACTCAGTAAAAATTAATTTAAGCTCTTTCAGAGAAGACGAAGCTGTCCCTGTCCGGGGATTGTATCATCCTGTTCACCTGTTTCATGTCTTCTCCTGACCATCCAACGTGGAAGTTCTGAACAATCTACATTGAAAAATATCATCATTATCATCATCAAGTCCAAGTACGTACCGGGTGGTTGGGATGAAGGAAAAGAACAGGTGACAAGTTTTGTGACAGTACACAACAAAAATGGTAGGGTGAGACAGAACAGGGACAAGAACTAACGACAGGACAAGTACAAATTATACACATGCATCTTTGAATCAGATGTTACGGTTTGTGTCAAGTACAAAGATAGATATCAAGAGTCAAAAATGAAAAAAAGGAGTCTGTAATATGTTATCCCAAAGACGTTGAATGAAATTTGCAATCTCCGGGTTGTTTTTTAAACCCCTAAAAGACAACGGAACCTACCCTGATCAATCCAAGATGCAGTTCTTGTTCTGCAAAACGCCGGCCTAGAGAAAGAATACCGAATGACAAGATTAACACGATATCTAGTTGAATGTTATCACTGAAAACTGCCCAAGTGCACATAACAAGATTCCGGGAGAGTCTTGAAAAAAGCAGGAAAACATTCCAGGATAGTCCAGAAGAAATATTAAAAAAAGTCAAGGCAAAATTCACTAAAATCCACGAAGACTTCCAGGAAAGTCCGTACCGATGCACATCCTCGGTCCGTAGCCGAACGGCAGCAGGGTGAACGGTTGGACGCCGCTTGACTCGTCATCACGGAGCCATCTTTCCGGTTTGAAGACTTCCGGTTCCGGATAGTATTCCGGAAGAGAGCTGATGACGTCATGAGCCATAAAGATCATTGTCTGAAGAAAGGCATACACAAGGACATTGGTCTAAAGTACATCGTCAATTGACAATACTTTTTGTTCAAAATACCAAGTCATTTGCTGTTTTGTTGTTGTTGAATTTGTATTGCCTGCATCATCATTTACATTGAGGAAAATGTCATTGATTCCTGACACCCTTGACCAACGGATGAGACTATAAGGGCACGTGACCTAAGCCATTTGTCATATGAACTGAAGAAGGTCATCGTTGTTAGAGGTGACGGAACGTAATTTGTTTGTATGAACATTTTTGTTTATCGTGTCTAAATACAGTTCAGCTACAGATACACCATTAACTACCAATACAGATATTTCATGTTATTACGTCATTTTACATCATGTTATTTTGTATTGAGAACGAAGCTTATTGGTCTGAATTTAATCTGACAATAGATGTAGTTTATTGCAGTATCTGACTGACCTACCTTCGCAGGGACGACGTACCCCGACAACACGATGTCTCGGTCCAGCGTTCTCACGTTGTTAGGAACAGTTGGATAAAGCCTGAAAAATTTCGATACGACGAAAAGATAAAGTTAAATATGTAATACTATCTTCTCACGGTTGCAGATAAATGTATCGACATATTCGAATACTTAGCCATGCGTTCCTAGTCAAATTCGTAGCATGGAATTCGTGCATATGCTTAGGCACCCTGTATAAGGCCATTTGAAGATAACGGGTTACATATGTGAATAGGCCTGGGACAGCATCTCCATAGAACATCATTATGAGAGACTCACTTCCCAAATCCTGAGAAGCAAGGTTTCTATATACTAGTTGTATATATATCCTTTCATGTACCTGAAAGTTTCCTTCACCACGGCACGAAGGTAGTGCATCTTGTTCAGCATCTTATCGTCTACGGGCTGCCCGGCTGGGACCACCTCCATGATCTCTTGGTAAAGTTTCTCTTGGGCTTCGGGATTTTTCGCCAGGCAGAAAAGGTTGAACATCAAGGTATTCCCCGTCTGAACAAAAATGAAAATTAAGCTGGCAACTAAGAAACGATATGTACGATTAAATGTATACTGTACCTAATTCATACTTATGACCAGCCATTGGATTGGACTTGATGTTCTTTATGCTAGTACTTTTAAAGGAAGTTGGAAAATGGAAAGAAAGTGGCTGTTCGCCCAAAAAAGACCGGTGACTTGAAGATGTTGTGACTACATCAACGCACTTAATAGTAAAGGAATTTCGAGATAAAAGAGTTTTCCTGTGCAAGGACGAATTCAGGTGACCCTGAGGCCAATGATGAAGCCTCAATGGGAAAAGTTTGAAAACTAGTTTGGAGTGAATACCCGTTCACACGTGTGCGTATAATGGAGTCC
Source organism: Branchiostoma lanceolatum (assembly GCA_035149815.1). Lineage (NCBI taxonomy): Eukaryota > Metazoa > Chordata > Leptocardii > Amphioxiformes > Branchiostomatidae > Branchiostoma > Branchiostoma lanceolatum. The sequence goes on from CM068866.1 coordinate 40,779,922, forward strand.
GAATGAGTTCTGTACTTATATTTGTTTGAAATTGGTTAAGGTGAGGTTTGCGGTCGAAGAAGTTCTTTTTTTCGGTTCGATAACCAGACTGCATAACGCTGGGTCAAAGTAGAAAACAACTTATTCGCCGCAAACTTTACCTAAATCACAAAATGTTACTAGAGTTAAGTATTTGTGCTACATCATACTTCAGTTTTACGATGTTAGTTTAGCGATTACGGGGTCTTTTTATTTATATGAATTGGTATTGAATTTTTATCTTTATTTTAGTTGAATGTGTGATAATTGTGTGCCGATTGGTTAAAAATAGAGCTAGCGACACCAAAAAACACCCCTCCCAATAAGAAAGTACTGTATAGCGACCCTGTGACAGCACAATTCAAGATGGCAGCCACCACACATGCCAACGGATCCAATAAAGGTTTTGCTTTGCAAACCTGTGAATACACAACTCATACAGTCATACCGTGTCGATCCCGGCAGCCAGGAGGTCCACCGCCATCAGCATGGCCTCCTCGAACGTGACGTCATTCCTGGACAGGAGGCTCTGGAGGAAGTCCGTGTTCGACTCGGTCAGTTTCCCATCTTCGGTCTTGCCTTTAGTCAGCTTCTCCTTCAGCAACTTGGCAGCGACACTGGGATTTGATGCCAATCCAAATATGAGTCAAAACTAGACTTAAGTATTTGTGCTACACATACTTCAGGGTTACTATGTTAGTTTAGCGATTACGTGGTCTTTTTATAAATATGAATTGGTATTGAATTTTTCTTTTTATTTGGAGTTGAATGTGTGATAGTTGTGTGCCGATTTGTTAAAGATAGAGAGAACGATGGTGACCCCAGAAAACACCCCTCCCAATAGAATGGTATTGCACCCTGTGACGTCACAAATCAAGATGGCGGCCATCACACATGCCAATGGATCCAACAAAGGTTTTGCTACCCAGGGGAGCAATGGAACTATCCACAGAGGAGCCAGAAGCCATCGGGCTTATTCAGCTGAACTTTTAGACCAGCCTACTAAGTGCGTCAACATCAGCCTTCAACATTTGCAACCCCCCCCCCCCCCCCCCCCCCCCCGTGCTTGCGCCCTCAACCTAATGAGATTTAGCACAAAATACCACATGGTAGCACAAGGATAGTCTCTACCAGACTAACTACGTCGGCAATAGAGAGAATATTTGCCAGGGTTTCACTTGCAGGCTCCTAGGATTGCATATTTCACCTTCACTTCGTACACAACTAGTACTCCCTTAGCCATAAGTTAGCATACTATTCCCTCTATTCGGACAATTTCTACTATCTTCTAGCAATCCGCGCGGCTTGGTAGAAGCTAGCACAAGGAGGCCACATGAAAAAGAACTAACTTTAAGCCTGCTGAGATACTTACGTGTGCCACTGGTCGACTGCCTTCTCAAACTTCCTCCACGTCGGGGTACTGATGTGCTTGTACAGACCGACTCCTGACATTTCCAGCTTGACGAATGCATTGAAGAATTCGTTGACCCCGTCAATCATCAGCTGTGCGTCAGAACCGGGTTCAAGGTCGTCCAAGGTCATGCAGCCGAGCCGGTTGTCCAGCACAACCACGCTGATGGCTAGGTCGGCAAGATGTAAATTTAGGGGTTAGCTATAGTCATACATCGTAAAGTATACGCAGTGAACCCGAAATAAACTACTTTATGTCATACTTAGGCTGCCATAACGTTCGATACGGGTGTTTTGGATCGGGTGATACTTTTGGGGTATCACACGGGGTTCTACTTCCATCACATGGGGGTTCCATCATATCATCCGAACGCGCCTCGCGTGCGCCAAGTTCGCCACTGTCAAAAAGTCGAATACCGAATTAGGAACTTGGAATTGATGTTGCTCCAACTTTCTTTGATTCTAGGACAGCTAATGTTCTGCACTTACAGCAAATGCATGACGCATCCAAGTATGTGTTTTGTCGGATGGGTATAACAAATAAAAACAAGAGTTCCGCGACCTCATATCTCCATGAACAATTCTATTTATGCAAATGACATACACATCTACATAATATATGCTTAATCATAAACACCTTTATCTTTCTTACACATGTTGCAATATTGACAGTCCTACAATTTTCCAATTTGATGAATTTGTGTTTTTACATTAATTATGCAAATGAGGAATTTATTTGCATAATTTGTATCTGTTGATGCTCCACTTTCCATAAACTACATATGTTACAGGTATTTGAGTCTTATAATGGAAAACACTGCAAATATAGATTTTCCTCATTAGCTATGCAAATTAAGTCCCAATTAGCATAATTTGCACTTTATTATGTAAACCTCTGTCTAAGCTACCTGCATACTAAATATCACGGATATCCGTCGTTCCTTTGTTCAGTTATTCTCCTTAGAAAGTTTTCACGATGACGCCCCTGTAGTTCCAGAGCAAGCTGCTAGGGGGCCCAAACCTACACTACTTCTTCATTACGTCACAAGCTATCTGCCACCCAAAAATCAAGACCACAGCACGTCCAGGTCAAAATATACAAAAATTGAAGTTCTGCTGCAGTACCAAGGTCACATACCAGGGGGCCCAAAATCGACCCTGACCTTTGGCTTCACAATACCCGCCCACATACCTAATATCATTGTAATCCATTAAGAGGTTCTTGAGTTATGCTGACTTCAGTAGTCCGGAAACACAAACACAAACACACACACACACAGACACACCAAAAACAATATCTCCATTTTTCATGGAGATAACAACACCATGATACAACGTGTTGTATTCTACATGTGTACTTTCAATACACGTTGCGCGGAGTAAGACTTTCAGTGCACTTTCCTTTAAAAAGCTGAAGGCAGTTTCCCAGACTCACACTCCAGTGCCCATCTGTACACGTAGTTGATGAAGTTGTGAACTTGACCTCCGCTCCCTTCCTTCTCTGTCAGAGCCCTGATGACGTCAATCAAGTCCCTGGTGACGTCATCCTGCAGGGAGGCGTACGCACCGACAGTCTTGGGCCGCATCAGGTCCTTCTGAACCGAGCTGCGCACGCGCTGCCATTCCTCTCCGTTTCTAAGAAATAAAGACGAAATCTGATCTTCCTGTCTGCAAAGTCTAGATTTAATGTCGGCTAATCTTTATCCGTCACATTCAAGCATATGAAGCACTGATATTACTAATATGCAGCGCACGGTTACAGTTAAATTCTTGTAAAACCTAGCACAAGAAATTTCAAAACTTGATTTGTGCATGTGTGTGTGTGTATGTGTGTGTGTGTGTGTTTGTGTGTGTGTGTGTTTGTGTGTGTGTGTACGTGTGTGTGTGTGTTTGTGTGTGCACGCGCGTGTGTGTATATGTGTACGTGTGTGTGTGTTTGTGTGTGTGTGTTTGTGTGTGTATGTGTGTGTGTGTGTTTGTGTGTGTGTGTTTGTGTGTGTATGTGTGTGTGTGTGTTTGTGTGTGTGTGTCTGTGTGTGTGTGTACGTGTGTGTGTGTATGTGTGTGTGTGTGTGTGTGTTTGTGTGTGTGTGTCTGTGTGTGTGTACGTGTGTGTCTGTGTGTTTGTGTGTGTGTATGTGTACGTGTGTGTGTGTTTGTGTGTGTGTGTGTGTGTTTGTGTGTGTGTGTGTGTGTGCGTGTGTGTGTGTATGTATGTGTGTACGTGTGTGTGCGCGTATGTGTTTGTTTGTCAGTGTTTATGTGTCTATTGTCTATACCTACAAGTTCACTACTCCAACTGGCATCTTCTTAAGTTCCCGGTAAATTTTCATGCTCATCAGCTGAAAGCGCTCCGGATATCTCCCCTCGTTGCGGAACACCTTCCCGATCTCCTTGGGATCGCTGATGACCACCATGTCCCTCGGACCGAGCTTCTCCCGGTAGATACTCCCGTAGGTCCTCGTTCTCTCTCTGAATGCGTCCCGGAGGTTTGTCTTTACCGGGAATCGACCTGAAAATAAATAATATGATGGGTAGATATGAAGCACAGAGGACGAGGTCCTCCAACAGTAGAACGAGAAATTCCGAGTAGAGCAGAGCAGAGCAGAGCAGAGCAGAGCAGAGCAGAGCAGAGCAGAGCAGAGCACTGAGTAGAGTAGAGTAGAGCAGAGCAGAGCAGAGCAGAATAGAGTAGAGCAGAGCAGAGCAGAGCAGAGAAGAGTAGAGAAGAGTAGAGTAGAGTAGAGTAGAGTAGAGTAGAGTAGACTAGAGTAGAGCAGAGCAGAGCAGAGCAGAGCAGAGCAGAGCAGAGTAGAGTAGAGCAGAGCTGAGCAGAGCAGAGCAGAGTAGAATAGAGCAGAGCAGAGCAGAGCAGAGAAGAGCAGAGCAGAGCAGAGCAGAGAAGAGTAGAGAAGAGTAGAGTAGAGAAGAGTAGAGTAGAGTAGAGTAGAGTAGAGTAGAGTAGAGCAGAGCAGAGCAGAGCAGGGCAGAGCAGAGTAGAGTAGTCTAAATGTCCCCGTGGCGCAAGCGGTAACGCAACCCCGCTGCTTCGCCGAATTTTGTGGATCCGTGCCCGAGTTCGATCCTAGGGTCGACTCTAGCTTGGACATGATGTAAGGGATTGCATTCGTCATTTGGGGCTCAAGCGTCAAACCTCTGCACGTAAAAGAACCCAACACACTTATCTAGAAGAGCAGGGGTGACCCGGTGTGCTTGGCCAAAAAAGCGAGCCGTATTGCACTGCCACTAGCTACTTGAAAAAAGGCATCATGCTTGACCTCAATTTGAGAACGACTGCTTTACCCTTTACTAGGAGTTCTCTTGCTCCAGTGATTATGAATATGATGTGTTATTTGTGCTATTGCTACACTGCCGTAAAACAACGAAATATGCAATAACAGAAAAGTAGGTAGTATTCCCTTGGCCTTCTGAACAGAGAAAGGAGAGCACCATCATTCGAAACACGACAAAACGCAGCAAAATAGATCAAAAGACAGCCAAGGAGTAAAAGCTCAAAACATCTGCTTTGAGATCAGAGCTCCACCAGGACCCTGATCGGGTTACTGTGACGTCATGACGCACGTCATGGGTCATAACTACACAATCGTATACACAATAGGGCGGCATATCCTGAACATTGGTCTACTTAACTTGAAAAGAAGCCTTGCAAAGTCAGCGCAATATCAAACAACACACGACATACGTGGCAACCAAAAGTACCTGAGAACCATACATGCAGCCAATTACAAATCGATACGTATTACCGTGTCTACCTGCCTGATCATGACCTGGTAAGTTTAACTAAAAGAAACTCAGGTAACTGTACACCCTGGACATTATTTACGTAGTAATTGCAGATCGAGCGATGAAAAAGAAACGACCGAGTTACCTTAAAAAAACGTGGTGCCTCAAAGAAGGAGTTTTAACCTTTCACCTTTGGACTATATATACTGGGCACCACAAGGTAAAACTAGTTATGGCTATGGCCTTCCCGTGTTACGTACCTAAAGGAGTGTACTCCAACGCCGTCCCGATGAAGGGAAGACCCTTCGGCCCGGGGATCTCGTCGAACGGCCGAGCGGCTGCTTCGTGCGCAGAGCTCTCTTCCGCCCTGGTGCTCTGTGGACGGTAGGTCGTTCTCAGAGCCGCCAAACTTCGTGCGCCACAAACACGGAACAAACTCCCTCGCTGTCTGACTACTCTCTGTAGCAAGGACATCCTGACACACGGTTTAGGAAGGCTCAACAGGTGTCTAAATGATCAGTCAGGCCTCCACGATAGGTTCTGAAGAGTTTCTTGTTGTCAAGTCAAGATGTGAAGAGTTGCCAGTGCTTCTGGTTCTTGACATGAGAGGCCACTGCACAAATATGCAAGGACACTAGGTTGTGTCGATTTACGTTTGTGGGTGACTGTTTGACCAGGTCATCGTCCGATTGGTCAAGGCCAGGTCATCGTCCATGTCTCGAGTCATCCCACACGGACCGAACCATTCTTGACGGGGAAGGGGTGGCAAACAATACACCAATGTACTTGTATTTTCGTGTGATTTGTTTGCCACTGTTACAGACCTGCACGGCTGTCCGGAGAGCTAGTTTTACACTATTGGTTTAGTATGTCATTGATTGATCCAAGTGAGCACGTATGGTAAGACAAGTGAATTCAATTTCATTACTTGCTTTCACCCATTGGATTGGTACCTTTGATGAAGAACAGTGTAATTAGGTATGTTAACTATGGATATTAGGACTCCACTTGTATTATCAATGTGGAAAATTTATGTTCCAATGGTGGTAAATGACTGGCCTATTTCTGTTATTTTCAGAGCTGGTATTAGATGCATGCACTAAGTAGTGACTGCGAAATTTGCAAACTGAAAAAAACACATGTAACAGTACAGGCATTTTTCAAGATGTTCAGTAACTTATGATGCATAGTGATAGAGAACAAAGAGAATGCAATAAGTGTGATACAACAACAATGGGATGATTTATCTACAACCTTTTAATTAATACAAGGGAAAATTGCTAGGTCGACATATATAGTCTGAAGGAACTTTACAACAACCATTCAAATTACAGAGAAAAAAAACAAGAGTAAATCTTACAATTATGACAAAACGTCTCTTTAAGTTTAACCATTGATTGTATAGTTTTCCCCCAAGGCACATGAAAAGTCAACAACAATCGCCTAACTACATACGTCCAACAGGACTGGACCATTGAACAATTACATACAAGCATAACATTGGTCACTTCAAAACTGGAAATGCATTTTCAATTTTCAATGGCACTATTTCAGAGCCTTACATTTCAATGTGATGCCTATTGACTTTGTGGTGTACATTTTCATGTCATTTTATGAATCGTAATTCCTTTCATGTTAAAAAGTGCTATCCTTTTTCGTACTTAATGGTCACCAAGTAACAAAGCCTGAAGTTAAGGGTTACATGAATAAGACTGAAACAGCATCTTTTCTCTAAGTCATTAACATCATGATTAAGACAAGATATACTCACTAAGAGTGAGGGCTAACTATCCCAATGGAAGAAGCGTGGTGTTACAAACGGCTGCTTTCACACCAAAAATTTAAGGAGTATCTAATCTGAAATTCTTTAAATTTCCAAATTCCAGGTGACCAGTATCAATGCAACTTCTTATACTTCAAGCTGTAGAGGGTTATGTATATTCGACCAATATTCAAAATCTCCCCATTAAAAACCATTAGTAGAAATCATCCAAATTTCTTGTAGATTTTTTTTACACTTCACAAAACATGATTAATCAAGTCATAAGTCAGCTTTATTCAAGGATAATATACATAATATAAGACAATTTACCATGATTTTTTTCAAATAATACAATTTCTTGAAATAGAATTCTGATGTTCGGCTGGACATCATCATACTAACAGTTTGAAAAGACTGTATATTTTCACGTTTTATATTTACCTTTCCTCATATGCCAACCCCATAGTGTTAGACGTTGAACATTATTATATACTTTTCCTATAACCCAACACGATTTCACAGAGCTGAAAATATGCAGTCTTATCAACAACAGGCCTTTAAAGGCTTCAAATTTTGGTAATATTTGCACAATTCTTAGTTGGCCTCCATAAATACACGTTATGTACATGGTTATGGGACTGTACATGTTGGTATCCATCCATTCATCTTCCTTTGCTCCTGGTTTGGTGTGCTGTTCATTGTACGGGTGGGGAGGGGGGCTCTGGGCCGCCTTCCTGTAAAAACAACACAAGGCATCAAGTCACAACATGTACCTAACTTTAAATCACATCAATTAAAATTAAGCAAAAGCTGCATTATATGTTTGTAGTGCATGCGCTTTTACTTGTAAATGAGAAAAATCATTGCTGTTATGTTAGTGCAATAGGGCTGGCACTGCAATAGTCTACTTTCCACCAGCATTTACTTGTATTGTAAGACCTCATCTTATCAATGGACTCTTGTAACTTTTTGTTTAATTTTTTGTCCCCAAGCAGCAGTTCAAAATTTTCTGTAAACCCTATAGAAAACATATACATGTTTGCTGCCTTTGTGAACATTCATACTATTGGAATACTTTTCCTCAGTAATGTTTTCAATCTTAATCTTTTTTCTCCATATTTACGTTCTTACGTCAAATCTTGTCACCCAAAAGATCTCGTCTTTACATAATGCCTTGGTCTATGAAATAAAGTTGTATGAACATAAAAAGAAAAGACGCATATATCGTTGGCAGCACTGAGTTTCTTGTCACCCTGACCCCTGAGACTTTTACATTAACTCTGAAGTCACTACTTATCTGAATACACTTCTCAGAGCACAAGGCGGCCTTCAATTACCAAAAGCAAAATCAGAACAAAGAAAGCAAGCCTTGTCGTGCCCTGGGGCGGTGCTCTGGAACTCCTTATCGATTAGATTAAAATCGGCAAAAACACTTCAACTCTTTAAACGAATATATAGAGAAGAACATATGACTTATCCATAATTTCCCTTCACTCCTCAATGAATCATTATGCTTTCTACTTGTTTTTATTTGATAATATGATTTGACGATTAGAGTCATTATTGATATGATTTCTCCTATAATTTACACATTGATATGCAAATTCCGTTACATTTAAGTTTATTTCATTGTTTTGACTCTCCATTATGTTTTGATTCAATATCTCTAGTCTCTTGAGTTATCGTTACTTCGGTTATCATCTAATTATGATTTCTTTTCTTTGTGGAAGACTTACATTTTCAAGTTAACCTTTATGGCTGTATTATTTGTCATTATTTGATATTTTAAAATGTTACTTTGTATTCATATGTAAGGGGTGTTACCCCCCAGAAATCTTTGAAAAACGCCACCAGGCGACATGTATTTCTGGTAAAACAAACTGAAACTGAACTGAAACTTGTCTAGTTGTTAAGAAAAAGTGAAAAGAGAGTTACATCGTTGGCGGCCCTGGGTTTCTGGTCGCCCTGACCCCTGAGACTTTTACATTAAATCTGAAGTCACTACTTATCTGAATACACTTGTCTAGTTGTTAAGAAAAGGTGAAAAGACACATACATCGTTGGCGGCTCTGGGTTTCTGGTCGCCCTGACCCCTGAGACTCTTACATTAAATCTGAAGTCACTACAAATGTATTTATCTGAATACACTTGTCTAGAGTCAATTCCACATTACCGAGAGGGTGTTTGTTGCCTTTTGTTCGAACATTTGCAAAACCTTTGTAACAATCTAAGGGAGATAAGTGACTGTTAAGAACAATTTCCAACATCCATTTGATGTTCTAAATAGTTTCTGCTGTGTTCCAACATGTTAGACAAATTTCTAACATTGCACATGTTTTTTGTATTATTTTTGAAACTGTTGGAAAATAGGTTGATCATTTGTTCCTACATGTTCCAACATTATAACAACATGGTATAACTGGGTCAGTGGGCTGGGAACAGGGCAATTCACACATCCCTTCAAAGTATAGGGGATTAGGCCTGGGTGCCATACAAAGACACCTCAAAACAAAAGCCCAGACGTGAAATCTAAAAATATACAGAGGCAGACAATAGAGTGTGATTAGCACCTACTTGTATGGGGGCAATAACCCAAATCTACCATTTGAAAAATGATGCAAATTGTTCCAACATGTTCGAACAGTGAAACAATCACATAAATGTTTGAAAATTGTTCTAAATAATGAGATATTTGTGCAATTACTTTCCAAATAGTTCCAACAGATATAAATTACTTCAAACATGTTCAAACTTTCATTCTTGAATTGTTTGAACAATTCAAAACTATTTTGACTGGAATAGTCTTTTATCTAAAATTGTTTGAACTCACTAGCAATATTACCTGAAAACCCTCTCGGTGACATGGAATCGACTCTACTTGTTAAGAAAAAGTGAAAAGACACATACATCGTTGGCAGCTCTGGGTTTCTGGTCGCCCTGCCCCCTGAGACTCTGTGGCCTGAGCAGGTACAGCACCAGGGCGATGACGACCCACGCGATCATCATCATGGTCAGGGTCAGCCCCGCGTCGCCCTCCGGTGTGCCGTTAGGTCCAGGTGCTGAGGAGAAACATGGCGGTACATCACCGACGAGAAATCAAAGGTTTCATACCTCTGTGGTATATTCTTAGTTTTTGTGAACTTCTTGTTTTCTATTTGCTGTACTGTTTTCTATACGTAACTGGGCCTAATGGTTACGGGCTGGCTGCACAAACGACCCAGTACAAATAATGTATCATGAGCCAAAAAAAGGCCAGGAGAGCTTGCTATATGGACGCTAATTGATTGCAAGCATCTTGCTGATTCTGTCTTCTGTATTTTTCCCACTGGCTCTCAATAATGTAACAAACATGCATATGGTTCTAATCAGCATGTGGTTACTAGAACTAGTATACGATATCCCATTAAGATAACAAAGTTAAAAGCTGTACATGTGACACAAAAATAGAAGGATTTGTGATTGTGATCGTAAGTAGCAGAGTTAACAACACCCTGCTGAAGGCAGCTAAAAGCTGTGGAAACGTCCGTGACTGGTGTGAGGATATTGACTGTGGTTGTGCTAAGAGAACTCAATTGACATACCAAGCTGATGAAGTTTAGTATTCATGGATTGGTTCTGTTAGCGTTGTTCAACATAACTAGTTTCTTTCTTAATGTATGTGCTCCATATTACAAGGATAAAAGACTTGCATGAAGTAGATACTTACGGTCTTGGACGCACTCATTGTCAGTGCAATATTGCTGAGAATTTCTCAACTGAAAGGAAAAAACAGAAAAGATACTTTAACAGAGATCAGTGCCACAGAAAACAGTAAGTACAAATGTAGGGTGTACAGTAAAATATTGTTACAAATGTATGTTAACACAGAAAGTAGAACTATAGCTGGCACAGCAAAAACACAGCAAGGCTTTTTTTGCATCTGATGATTGAAAGCTGAAAACTTATTAATGAAGAATATTCACTCAAAAACATGAGTACCAGAGCAATGAGTCGGCCCATCACGGACTCGTGTGAACACACACACTCGCAGGGATCAAACCCACCCTCCGCCATGACTCACAGCTGCCAATCAATCTATCAAGCAGGGCTGGGAACCAATCAGCAGCCTTGTAACTTTGACAGGTCTGACGAGAAAAGTTTTGAAAGGAGGAAGACAGCTAGAAGACAGAGAGAGACAAAGAACACTTTAAGAAAGTTTAATTTTCAAGAAGCTGCACTTTAGCAGAACAGTCTTTGATTCTGGGTCAATGAACTAAAAGTAAAAGAAGCAAAAAGAACATCAACATGGCTGCGACGAATAGTTTCATCAAACCAGAATGAAAGACTGTACCACATGATTCTTATGACAGAAAGTTCCACTGAATAGTAAGCTGAGACATGTACACATGTACAAATTATATGAAATTCTTTTTCTGTTGAAGCTCAGGATATGATGGTTTGATGCTTCAAAACTGCACTCATATTTCTATCCATCGCACAATCTCAGCAAACGTTCAGTAGGACTTCTGTTTACATAAGTTCTATCGGTTTCCAATGGTTACCAGTTCGAGCAGTCGGTCCATCGCGTGGAAGTGGTTCCACACACACTCGCATGGGTCCCATCCGCCCTCTGCCATCTTGGTGTGCTGAGCAACTCTCGACTCCCTAACAACTGAAAACATGGCGCAAATGGATCATACCGTTTCTTACAAACATAAGTGAAAAGTACAACTATAACAGTACAGTTTAAACCAGTCTCAAATCATAAATATATTAATATATGTTTTATTTCTTGTTGCCTTTTTATATTTCCTCTACAGCTCTAGTAGCTAACTGGAAGATTGCCCAAATAACAGTTTTATACCATTGATCTGTTTCCAACTTTCCGTTCCTTTTGCTTAACAGAGAGTTGGAAAACAAATCTGAAGCTTTTCTTTGGAAAAAGATTTGGGGAACAGTTTAACCTTATTGCCCTTCCCCTTCAAAATGTCTAGTGTGCATAACACATCATGGTTTTATACCTTAAACTGTTTCCAACTTCCTGGTCCTTACACTAGTTACAGAGAGTTTGACAACATATTCACCCAGCTTCTTAAAAAAACACATCAACACTTAGTATTGCATCACATGATTTGCACATCACAGGGCTCGAAATTCATTTTTGGAAATAGGTGCACTGGTGCACCCAACCAAAACATTAAGTGCACAGAAAGAATTTTGGCTGCTCCACAAAGTTGAATGTCAGCAAAACATAATTACAAAGTTTAAAGCTCTTAAAAACTTTAATCTGAAATTCTATAGCTAACTTCAAAATCTTAAACAAGTAATAGATCAAAAAAGAACAACTGTTACAAAAGTTTACATTGCTTTTTCTGATACTTACATAATTTTAGTTACATTGCAAGAATATTCTGTATACTAGTGTACAATACAATAGAACCTTTACCCTTTTGCCTACAAAAATATCTAGGTGCACTGTTGCACCTACAGTAAAAAATTTGGTGCACAGTTTGCGGGTGTACACGGGTGCATATTTCGAGCCCTACATACAATGAGTGCAGTACTGCAGTAACAACATACAAATCATCTGTTCAGTTCCGTGGATCGATTAAGCCTGTGGGAAGATGCACCTGTTCAGTATTCCTTCATTTGTACACAGGTGTGAAATGCTTGTGGTAGACGTGTGAATTACTTATGTGACGAAATTCTGAGAGAAATTTTCACACATCCCTCCCTGATTTCTTGCTGAAGTTGAGTAGGCCTACATTAGACTATAGAGGCGAACTGTCAGAAAACTAGGTTAATACAAACAAGTACATCAAGAAAAACTAGAATTTCATAACACTGTTACGACTTGCAAAAAGGCCACTAAAATATCTCTGTGCAGCAAAATAAATGGTAAGGTTGTTCCAATACTTTTCCCTGAGCCAAAGTAGTTGTTAATGGCATATTGTTTTGTGTTTATCATCATTGAGAAGGAACTATCAACAGTGAAAAGTTTGTCACCCCTGCGCCTGTTTAAGTTACCATATGTTAACATATCTGAGTTGCTGTAAGGTTGCATCCTGTTTATAATTGTCACTCAGTGACTCATTCATTTACATGTTATATCTTGTCTTCAGAGCTGATATTCATGACAACAACATAAAGGTTGTAAAAAATTTTTAAAAATATACAAACAGGAGATTAATAGTACTTTGTTAATACCTCGAAATACCATATTCCTGCTTTTGCAATATGAAATTTAAAAAAAAAATTATAGTGCCTGGACGTGTGTAGCTTGCCCAAAGGCAAGTTGAAGTTGCTTTTATTTTTCCTGCAATTATCTCAAGAATTATCATTCCGAAAATTACTAGTTGCGGATTGTTACCTTTATTTCCCCCCCTTTATGGTAACTAAGATTAGAGTTTACTGTTATTTGCAAACCAAATTTTATTTATTGTGAACCCGCAGAATGACATGAGATTTTTAAAAATCCAACAACCATAAAAGATAAAATTATTGCTACCAAAATCACCCTCCCCAAAAACTGCTTCGTTCTGTTTATGTTATGGTTACCTTTATTACGTAAACGTACCTGTCGCAAAAAAGGGCGTAACGTTAATCTAATTATTCTAACCGCCAAAATATGGCAACGCCAACAAACGTTTTATATACTTAGATGACAAAAAGAGACCAAATGATAATATAACTGCAATGTTGTTTAGAACTAGGGCGAAGACCTGAGGAAATAAAAATATTTTTTTACGTACTCGTTTGATCAAAACAAAGATGGCCGCCATATTTTCATAGGCGAAAAAAAGTCAACACAGACACCGGTAAAAAAAAAATCACCTTTTTAACAACAAAGAAGCCATGAAACCAAACAACAGTTATGCCACACGATAACCGATTTCTTACCTTCAAAACGGTAGGAATATTTGGACGGTACTGTCCTGTTTAGCGTTGTTAATCCAGTTTTTCTGCGGGAGTTTTGGGAGATATCTCAGGCCGGTTCACTACAAAAGGACACGTCAACTTAGCTACAGTGCCCGGATGTAGCCCGGGAACCAAGTCCCCAAAGCGCAGCAAAGTTTATCCTGATCAGATCATTTTGCGTCTGTAAATTTGAGAAATCCTCATTTATTTGACACACTAGATTGACCCAATTTGATCCAGATTACATACTTATCTTTTGATACTATTTTGAATATATCTTTATATGATTTTGGTGTTAAGACCCACGCTTGACTTTATTCATCAGGTTATTTTTGAAAGGTGTGTATGGTCCTGCCTGAATTTTTCTTTTATCACGACTTCCCGAATCCGGGTGGATTTGAATGATGCAACAAGTGGGCGTGGCCTCTTTAATACAAGTGTGATCATAACATTGCGTCAATGTATTCAAAACGACGAAAGATGGCCACGTCGTTTTGTGGTGGAAAATGCACGCGGGTACATATGCGGTAGCTGGCTTCATACAGTGTGTGTGGCAAAGTCTCTGTCCGACAGGGGAACCAAAAAATCGAACTGAGAAACGTCGGCTCTTGTACTGAAATACTTGGTTGTGAATAAAAGAACCTTCAAGTTGCTATTCAGTCATTCGCCAACCTGATGAAATTATTAACGGCAATATGAATATAGGCTGCCAAACTGTTTATATGTCAAATGAAGTCGAGTATTCGACGTCCTTCATTGAATACTAGATAATTTAACCCTAAACTCGCCATTTAATTGATGTGCAGCCACTTTTTAAAAGTCTATTGACAGAGCATGCCAGTAGCAATGTACTTGCACTATTATATACATTTCCCGAAATATTACTGGAATCATGTCTTATTAGCTGTAGTCCGGATCCGCTATCACAAGAAATCCAAAGCACGCTATCTCGCAAACTTAAAAAATATCGACAAAAACAAACTGCAGGCGTGGAACAACTCGAACCCTACATAATACTTGAAGAACATTGTTGTGTTTTTCTACTCATTATAATGCATGATGTCATTACCCCCATAGAGAATAATACAAAATATTGTATATAGGACAGAGCCTGGTGTGTATTTTCGACACTTTATTGTAACAAGATTCCCTGATCAAAATTATGTGTATAACAAGAACGACGCACGTTCAACCCGTATCAGTAGCAGCACAGTAGTAGACTTTTGATATAAAATCAATCATTTCCATTGGCTGGATATGACTGAAAGATTTCAGGAATTGTTCATAATCTAATATATGCTTATTTCTTACATTGGCTATATGGTAGTTTTAGCTGTAAGTTTACTTCATCAATGTATAACTAAGTATCTTAATTAGCACCCTTACCTCTGAAAATTAACTATACAAATGTAAAAAAGATATGTAATATTTTCAGACCCGTATCGCTGGTTCGTTTAATACATACACTTAACATCTGATTTTATTTTAAAGAGCACCAACGTTCATAAGCAAAATACACTTTTAAGTTCAGTACAAAACATCACACTTTGAAATTATTTACTCTCAGAAAACCTGTCATACCCGCATACCGTCTCTTTGTACATTAACCAAACACCTCAATTGTACAAACATTTAAAGACACATCAGTCGTAGCAAAATAGACTCTGTTCAATACAAAACATAGCGCTTTAAGACATACCGATCCAGGTTCGGTTAGAGCGAGATGCTGTCAGTTCTATCAGGTCTGAGCGCAAAGAGTTTTTCTTCTAGCACCTCCACAACTTCAGTCGCCGATGGTCTGCTGTTCGGCTGCGCGTTCCAACACCGAGACGCGTGCCGTTGGTACCATCCTTCAAGAACCGACGCCTCATCCTTGTCTTTTTCGGGAAAGGCCGGTCTGACATTGTTCGCAACGACTCCGAAGATGACAACGTGTGGATTTTCTCCTAGGTAGGGATGTTCTCGGGACCGCATCTGCCACAGCGTGATGCCGTAGGAATAGATGTCGGCTCGTGTGGTCGGTGGGTCCCCTCGCATGAGCTCGGGCGCCCGGTACGCGAAGGTACCGGTGAGGTGTGACCGCTCCGTCGGGCTGACACGCCCCGTCTCCCCGTCAACAACCTGGCAGCACCCGAAGTCCCCAACCTTGCAGCGGTCGTCCCCGGTGACCATCACGTTGGCTGGTTTCAAGTCCAAGTGCGCGATGTTGTGTTTGTGAGAGTAATCCAAGGCTTTGGAAATGTCTAAGGCGAATCGAAGACGTCTTCGGATGTACAGCGGTTCCTCGGGATCCGAGATCACCTGTTGGAGGTTCTTCTCACCTGCGTGTTCCATCACGATGAAGGTGTTGTCCTTCAAGGTGGAAGAGCTCACGGCGAGAGTCCGCACGATGTTCGGGTGCCGGAGGTCCAGGACGCACAGCTCGGCCTTGAGGCTCTGTGCCGCCGCCGGCAGGTTGTGCCTGCACCGGTCCAAAACCTTCACGGCGACGCGCTTTCCTCCGTACCTGCCTTCATAGACCGTCCCGAATCCTCCGTTCCCTATCGTCTGTCCTCTGTGTAAGTCGTCCTCGCTCACGCTACACCTCGCAACTTCCCTACTCTCCTTGAATGGCACAGCTCTACAGCAGGGCAACCCTGACGGTTTGCAGTCGGGGCCACCCCGCTCAGACACCGCCCCATTGTTATTGTTCGCTCCGCTGTCACAACTAGAATCCCTCTTGCTCGCCGAATCGGATGAATTCTTCGAAAAAGCCCACTCTCTCACCTTCCGGCTGAAGCGCCTAGCTTGGCGAGGACTTGGGCTGGGTTTCTTCGGGGTGCAACCCATCGCGATGACAGCACGCAGCAGCGAGCGCTGCTTCTCCACGAGTCGGGCGGCAGCGAGGAATAGTTTTCGCGCCGTGCGCAAGGTCCGCGTTCCTGCCATGCCAGGGTTCCGGACAGGACTGGTGCTCGGATCGTCAGCTGGGCTGCTTTATAATGCGTTTACCTCAGCAGCTGGTCATTGGTCTTTTGGGACCAAACTGATCATCCATATCAATCTAACCTTAACGCCAAAATTAAATACGGGGTCATCTGCTTTCAAAAAGTCGTCGAAAACGTCCTCTGCTGAAAATCATACTCATTCGCACCAACCGTGGCCCCTGCATCTACTAGTATGCCCGACCCGATCACATATATGTACAAATAGTTACATGTTTTCCACGTTTTAATGTATCTAGTACAATGTAAGCAGGGTTTTAGAACCACCTATCCCCCGTAGGACCTACATCTGCATAACACAGGCCGGTATTATCAGGCGCGTGTGTGGCTCGTGCGACAATTATGCAAAAACGCCCTAATCCTTATTCATCACCCTGATTTTACGCGCCGTCGCTCTGTTTACCCTGCAAGAATGGGCCGCAAGAGTGCTTTACCTAATAAAGGAGCTTTGTGCGACGAAAACACCGCTTTACTGTTTCCCTAGCCTCTGCCAGGCTCCACAGGTCGTTGGAAAATCGTAGAAATTGGCCCAATAGAGGGATAACATGCCAGAGGAGTTGGTCCGACAGTTTATGACCTCTAGATGGTATATTGGACCCTCTATCCGTAGCCGACTCCCTTAGCATACCATTCGCTCTATTTGGCCAATTTCTACTAATTTTTCAGCCGTCCGCGGGGCCTGGTAGAGGCTACTGTTTCCATTGCCTGACTTTTATTCAGTCTTTATTCTTGTAGTTGCTACAAATCAGTATCATGCTGGTGAAGTTAAGAATTGTGTATGTCCTCAATAAAAGGGTCTAACGTTAAGTGTCAACAAGTCGATTCCATTGTGTTTGTGACACTTGTCACTTTTCAAATTGACATGACATCGTGTTAGGAAACCCCATGTCAAAAGCCGCCATTGAATGTACGGCAACAAAGCTTTTTAACTTATGAAAACATGCTTCTGTATACAAGTATATTGTGGTGCATTCTGACAGCTTTTATAGCTGGTGAGTTGTTTGACTTTGAAGATATGTTAACGTTCCAAGCCTCAGAGTGACTAATGTTATACTTTCATCATCAACATTTCCAACACCGAGACGCGTGCCGTTGGTACCATCCTTCAAGAACCGACGCCTCATCCTTGTCTTTTTCGGGAAAGGCCGGTCTGACATTGTTCGCAACGACTCCAAAGATGACAACGTGGGGATTCTCTCCTAAGTACGGGTGTTCTCGGGACCGCATCTGCCACAGCGTGATGCCGTAGGAATAGATGTCGGCGCGGGTAGTCGGTGGTTCCCCCCGCATGAGCTCGGGTGCCCGGTACGCGAAGGTGCCGGTGAGGTGCGACCGCTCCGTCGGGCTGACACGCCCCGTCTCCCCGTCAACAACCTGGCAGCACCCGAAGTCCCCCACCTTGCAGCGGTCGTCCCCTGTGACCATCACGTTGGCTGGTTTCAAGTCCAAGTGCGCGATGTTGTGTTTGTGGGAGTAATCCAAGGCTTTTGAAATGTCCAAGGCGAATCGAAGACGTCTTCGGATGTACAGAGGTTCCTCGGGATCCGAGATCACCTGTTGGAGGTTCTTCTCACCTGCGTGTTCCATCACGATGAAGGTGTTGTCCTTCAAGGTGGAAGAGCTCACGGCGAGAGTCCGCACGATGTTCGGGTGCCGGAGGTCCAGGACGCACAGCTCGGCCTTGAGGCTCTGTGCCGCCGCCGGCAGGTTGTGCCTGCACCGGTCCAACACCTTCACGGCCACCCGCTTTCCTCCGTACCTGCCTTCATAGACCGTCCCGAATCCGCCGTTCCCTATCGTCTGTCCTCTGTGTAAGTCGTCCTCGCTCACGCTACATCTTGCAACTTCTCTACTCTCCTTGAATGGCACAGCTCTACAGCAAGGCAACCCTGCCGGTTTGCAGTCGGGGCCACCCCGCTCAGACACCGCCCCATTGTTATTGTTCGCTCCGCTGTCACAACTAGAATCCCTCTTGCTCGCCGAATCGGACGAATTCCTCGAAAAAGCCCACTCTCTCACCTTCCGACTGAAGCGCCTAGCTTGGTGAGGACTTGGGCTAGGTTTCTTCGGAGTGCAACCCATCGCGATGACAGCACGCAGCAGCGAGCGCTGCTTCTCCACGAGTCGGGCGGCAGCGAGGAATAGTTTTCGCGCCGTGCGCAAGGTCCGCGTTCCTGCCATGCCAGGGTTCCGGACAGGACTGGTGCTCGGATCGTCAGCTGGGCTGCTTTATAATGCGTTTACCTCAGCAGCTGGTCATTGGTCTTTTGGGACCGAACTGATCATCCATATCAATCTAACCTTAACGCCAAAATTAAATACGGGGTCATCTGCTTTCAAAAATTCATCGAATAGATCTACGTCCTCTACAAAAAGCATAATCACTCGCACCAACCGTGGCCCGTGCCTCTACTAGTATGCCCGACCTGATCGCATGTATCTACAAATAGTTACATGTTTTCCACGTTTTAATGTATCTAGTACAATGTAAGCAGGGTTTTAGAACCACCTAACCCCCGCAGGACCCTACATCTGCATGACACAGGCCGGTATTATCAGGCGCGTGTGTGGCTCGTGCGACAATTATGCAAAAACGCCCCTAATCCTTATTCATCACCCTGATTTTACGCGCCGTCGCTCT